>CM009777.1:10628874-10657678 GCA_003063285.2 Arachis monticola | reverse complement strand
TTCCTTTTTCTCTTTTCTATTTCTCTCTCATCCTTTTTTCACTCTATATCCCTCTTCTCTTTCTCTTCCTCTTTTCTCCAAAATAAGAGAGAGAATGAGGAGAAAGAGAGAGAGAGAGAAGAGGAGAGAGAGGAGGAGGAGGAGAGAGAGAGGAAGAGAGAGAAGAGAGGGGAAAAAAGAGCGCAAGGAAAGAGAGAAGGAGGAAGAGAGAGGGAGAAAAATTGAGAGAGACAGAGAAAAAGAGAGAGGGAGAGAGAGAGAGAGAGAGAGAGAGAGAGAGAGAGAAATGGGAGAGACAGGGAGTGAGAGACAGAGAGAGAGGGATAGGAGAGAGAGAGAAATGAGAGAGAAGGATAGAGAGGGAGAAAAGGAGAGAGAAAGAAAGGGAAGGGGAAGAAAGAGGGGCAGGGGAGAGAGAGAGAGAGAGAGAGAGAGAGAGAGAGAGAGAGAGAGGGGGGGGAGAGAGAGAGAGAGAGAGAGAGAGAGAGAGGGAGAGAGAGGGGAAGAGAGAGAAAAGAAAAGGTGGAGAGAGAGAGGGGAAGACAAAGAAAGGGAGGGGGAGAGAGAAGGGGAGTTAGAGAGAAGAGGAAGAGAGTGGAGGGAGAGAGAGAGAGAGAGAGAGAAGGAGAGAGAGAGAGAGGAGGGAGAGAAGGAGAGAGAAAGAGAGAGGGAGAGAGAAGAGGGAGAGAKGGAGAGAGAGAGAGAGGAAGACAAAGAGAGGGGAGGGGAGAAAGAGGGGAAGGAGGAAAGAGAGGGAAAAGGAAAATAGAGAGGAGGGAGAGAGAGAAAGGAAGGGAGAGAGGGAGAGAAGAAGAGAGAGAAAGAAAGAGAGAAAGGAGAGAGAGGGAGAGAAGAAGAGAGAGAAAAATGAGAGAAAGGAGAGAGAGGGAGGGAAGAAGAGAAGGAGAGCGGAAGAGGGAAAGGAGAGAGAGAGAGAAAGAGAGAGGAAGAGAGAGAGAGAGGGAGAGAGAGAGAGAGAGAGAAGGGGGAGGGAGAGAGAGAGGGGGAAGGAGGGAGAGAGAGAGAGAGAGAAAGGGAGGAGGGAGGGAGAGGAGAGAGAGTGAGAGGGGAGAGAGAGGGGAGAGAGAGAGAAAGAAAGACGGAGAGTGTGAAAATTAGTTTTAGCCTATAAACCAGTTTAAACTGGTTTTTTTTAATTAAAACCAGTTTTATTTTTATGAACTGGTTTAAACTGGTGCACTGTATTATAAACTGGTTCTAAAAACCAGTTTTATTTTTATGAACTGGTTTAAACTGGTGCACTGTATTATAAACTGGTTTAGAACCAGTTTCATATGTGACAAAGCAGTTTGGTTCAGTTTCTAAACCATTTAAAATGGTTTAGTGCAGTTTCAGTTCAGTTTATAGAAAAACTGAACCATGCACACCCCTAATCATCACGATGTTGCTCTCTGCGTTTTGGGATATTAGGTGCCGTTTTGATGATTAAAGAGACTGCAAACTACACAATTATAGAAATATAAAAAAAAATATTCATTTAATATGAAAAAAAAAACATCCTAATACTTAACAAAAGAAATATTCAGTTATATTTTAGCAAAAAATAATTAAATATATAAAATTTTAAAAAAAATATAAAATTCTTAAAGAAATAGAGACATTTACATTTGCAATACAAAAAAATTCGAAAAATATATAAAAGAACATCCATTTAGTATGAAAAAGAAACATTCTGATACTTAGCAGAAAAAACATCCATATATATTAACTCGTAGAGATTTTGGATTCACCAAAATGTATTTGACTAGTTTTTTGTTAATACCCTTTTGATTCTCTAGTATTGTTCTTTGGTTATATTTATATCAGCTTCCATTATTGTTTATACTTTATACGATAAATAGTAAATTGTTGTGAAAATAAATAAAGAATATACAATAGAGAAATATAAATATGCTCTTATATCACTATAATATAATCAGTTTATCTATTTACTAATATTATAAATATTATAGTTTAAAACCACAAAAGATAAAGAGAGAGAGAGAGAGAATTTATTAGCAGTGTGTAAAGAGAAGAATATTATAGTAAAAGAGAGAGAATGGAATGTTTTTATTGCTGTGTGGTAACATTCCTAAGATTGCTTCTCTATATATACGCATATGAAGTTTACTTTTCAACTTCATTCAGTATTAGAAATAAAAATCAACCGCCCATATTAATGGGCATTCAATTTAATCTTATCACAACACTCCCCCTTGAATGCCCATTTAAGATTATGCCTCATTAAAACCTTACTAAAGAAAAATCCAATGGGAAAAAGCTTTAGTGAAGGAAAAAGAGTACAATATCCTTGGAGACTGCCTCATTAAAAACCTTATCAAGAAAAACCCAATGAAAAAAAACCTGACCAAGGAAAAAAGAGTACAATCTCCCCCTCTTGTCGACATCAGTTGATGTCTCGAAATCGGCGCATCCCAATCTCATGTACCAATCTTTCAAAAGAGGATTTTGGGAGTGACTTTGTGAATAAATCTGTCAGATTGTCACTTGAACGGATCTGTTGGACATCAATTGTCCCTTGATTTTGAAGATCATGAGTGAAGAAGAATTTAGGAGAAATATGCTTTGTTCTATCACCTTTGATATATCCACCCTTAAGTTGAGCAATGCATGCTGTATTATCTTCAAACATGACAGTTGGAGCTATCTTATGATCAATCAGTCCACATGATGACAGAATATATTGAATCATACTCCTCAGCCAAAAATACTCGCGACTAGCTTCATGAATCACCAGTATTTCAGCATGATTAGAAGAGGTTGCTGCTATCGTCTGTTTTGTAGACCTCCATGATATAGCTGTACCACCATATATGAACAGGTATCCTGTTTGAGATCTCCCTTTATGTGGATCAGACAAGTATCTGGCATCTGCATAGCCAACTAGTTGTGACTTGGATCCATAGGGATAAAACAATCCCATATCAACCATTCCATGAAGATATCGAAACATTTGCTTGATTCCACTCCAATGTCTTCTAGTTGGAGAGGAACTATACCTTGCTAGTAAATTCACCGTGAATGATATGTCAGGTCGCATATTATTAGCAAGATACATTAGTGCTTCAATGGCACTAAGATATGGTACTTCAGGACCAAGGATATCTTCATTTTCTTCTTTAGGACGGAATTGATCCTTTTCCACATCCAAAGACCTTACGATCATTGGATACTTAATGGATGTGACTTATCCATATAAAATCTCTTCAAGATCTTTTCTGTGTATGTTATTTGATGAATAAAGATCTCATTTTTTGTATGCTCGATCTGCAGGCCGAGACAAAATTTAGTCTTTCTAAGATCTTTCATCTCAAACTCTTCTTTTAGAGTTTTTATAATTGTTGGAATCTCTTCAGGAGTTCCAATAATATTTAAATCATCAACGTACGCAGCAATTATAATGAACCCAGATGCAGATTTCTTTATGAAAACACATGGGCAGATATCATCATTCTTGAATCCGTTTTTGGTCAGATACTCAATAAGACGATTATACCACATTCGTCCAGATTGATTTAGACCATATAAAGATATTTGCAATTTGACTGAGTATAACCCTTGCGAATATTCATTGGATGGTTTAGATATCTTTAGTCCTTCAGGGGCTTTCATATAGATATCCCGATCTAATGAACCATATAAGTAGGCTGTTACCACATCCATGAAATGCATATGTAGTTTATGATATGCAGATAAACTGACCAAATAACGCAATGTTATCGCATCCACTACAGGGGAATACGTTTCTTCATAATCTATACCGGACCTTTGTGAAAAACTTTGTGCTACAAGTCGGGCTTTGTAGTGCACAACTTCATTTTTCTCATTTCGTTTTCTCACAAATACCCATCGGTATCCAACAGGTTTTACATCTGTAGGTGCATGGACTACAGGTCCAAAGACTTCACGTTTTGCAAGTGAGTCTAATTCAGCCTTCATGGCTTCTTTCCATTTTGGCCAATCATTTCTTTGTCGACACTCTTCGACTGATCTTGGCTCAAGATCCTTACTTTCATGCATGATATTTAATGCCACATTATATGCAAATATTTCATTAACAATTGTCTTATTTTGGTCCCATTTCTCTCCTGTAAAGACATAATTTATCGAGATCTCGTCATTTTCACAATTTTCAGGTACCTGAACGTCTTCTGACGTTAAAACTATATCAGAATTTTGGACAGCTGCAAGTGTCTCTACTATGTCTCTTTCAACAGGAATATTATTTACCTCTTTTCACTTTCGAGGATTTTTGTCTTTGGAACCGACAGGCCTGCCACGCTTCTGGCGTGTATTTGCTTCGGTGGCAATTTGTTCAACTGGGACATCAATTCGAATTGGAGCATTTTCTGCTGGTATATACGACTTGGTTATCCTCTTTGTATCGAAAAATGCATCAGGCAATTCATTTGCTATTCTTTGCAAATGTATAATCTTTTGAACTTCTAATTCACATTGTCCTGATCGAGGATCTAAATGCATCAATGATGATGCATTCCAACTAAGTTCCTTTTCAGGAAGCTTATTCTCTCCCCCTAATGTTGGAAACTTTGATTTATCAAAATGACAATCCGCAAATCGGGCTTTAAATACATCTCCAGTTTGTATCTCAAGATACCTCACTATAGAGGAAGAATCATATCCAACATATATCATTAATTTTTTTTGGGGTCCCATTTTGGTGCGATTAGGTGGTGTAATGAGAACATATATCGCACATCTAAATATTCTTAAATGGGAAACATTTGGCTGCTGGCCAAAAGCTAATTGCATAGGAGAGAATTGATGGTAACTCGTTGGCCTCAAATAAATAAGTGTTGCGGCATGTAAAATAGCATGCCCCCAAACTGAGGTTGGGAGATTTGTTCTCATAAGTAAGGGTCTAGCAATTAACTGGAGGCGTTTAATAAGTGATTCTGCTAACCCATTTTGTGTGTGAACATAAGCTATTGGATGTTCAACACTTATTCCATTAGCCATACAATATGCATCAAAAGCTTAGGAAGTAAATTCACCAGCATTATCAAGACGAATTACTTTGATTGGATTTTCTAAAAATTGTGCTTTTAATCGAATAATTTGAGCCAGTAATCTCGCAAACGCCAGGTTGCGAGAAGATAATAAGCACACGTGTGACCATCTCGAAGATGCGTCTATTAGGACCAAGGTTCTGAGAACCGGACCGGTCATCGAACCGCTCTAGTCACTGGTTCACTGGTTCATTGATCCAACCGGTCTAACCGATGGTTCAACCAGAAAAACCGTTTTAAAATAAAATAATAAATAAATTATAATTAAACACCCTAAAATATAATTATAGTCTAATATAAATCTTAAAAGATCAAAAAGTACATCAGCAACCCTAAAACAGTAACACCAGTATATTATCAAACAGCAACAATGAAATAGCAACACATTATAAAACACTAAAACAGCAACACCAGTACATTATCAAAACACTAAAACAGCAACACCAGTACATTAACAACATCATTCAGCAAGCACTAAAACAGCAACACCAGTACATTATCAAAACACTAAAACAGCAATACCAGTACATTATCAAAACACTAAAACAGTAACACCAGTACATTAACAACATCATTCAGCAAGGCAGTGATGACACTAAACTAAAAACTAAAAACAGCAAAATCAGTACATTATACTACATATTAAAAGTTCAAAACAGAGTATTCGGTAACCAAGCATTAGCATTAGCAAGGAAGTGATGACACTAAATTAAACAGAACATTACCAAGGCAGTGATAAGTGATGACACTAAATKAAACACTAAAAACAGCAAAATCAGTACATTATACAACATATCAAAGGTTCAAAACAGAGCATTCAGTAACCAAGCATTAGCATTAACAAGGCAGTGATGACACTAAATTAACCAGACCATTAGCAAGGAAGTGATGRCACTAAATTAAACATTAAAAACAACAAAATCAGTACATTATACAACATATCAAAAGTTCAAAACAGAACATTCAGTAACCAAGCATTAGCATTAGCATTAGCARGGCAGTGATGACACTAAATTAAATAAACATTGTTTTCTCGCAACAAGTCAGATATGACCATTAGCATCTGAGCTACCAATTGTTTGAACTCATTTCTTGAACACGAGGTATTTTGAACAAGACTCAAGCACAAAGTAAATGTGCAACYAGAGACAGATACTTCATGTAAGCAGTCAACAGATTGTAATAGCAATTTTTAAGGGTACAATATGATTATTGTTGTTTCCAATAGAGTTCTGGTATGTGAAAARAAAAGATATGATTTCTGCTAAATCAGAGATATCCATAGACTCAAGTCTGCAGGTTCCATTAATAAAAATTGAACAGATATTATTTGTTGGTAAAGCTCCTTCTATGGTTGGCTCATAACTATCAGGTTTTGGAAACATTACTTCTTGCTTCAAGATTTCAGGATGCTAGCAATCAACATCTTCAGAGATACCAGAAACCAAATAGTCATTAAAAAATAACATGAAAAATAGCAAAAACATGAAAATAGCAACTCAGAAAACAAATAGCACAAGAAAAAAAATAGCAACAATCAAGAACAATAAGAATAAATATAGCAGTGAACAAACATCACCAATCAAAACCATCAAGAACAAACAGCAACAATCATCAATAACAATAAATACAACACTGAATAATTAAATAAAAAAATACATCTGAACAACAGAAACAGTTCCATAATTACTGTAAAATAAAATAATCTAAATTGCTCACCACAGAAAAACCTAAGAAAATCATTACTAAGAAAAAAACCTAAGAAAACTAAAACAGATAAGCAAGAAACCTAAGAAAACTCAAAACAGATAAGCAAGAAATTACTTAAAAAAAACCATGAACAACAGAGATTCAGCATTTCAGATGAGGGAGAGGGAGCTCAGATCAGGGCTGAGCACTGGCGTAAGCTCAGCCAAAACAGAGGCCGAAGCATGGTGATAACAGCAGGCTGGAGCAAAAAAAAGGGCTTGAGGCAAGCTCGACCAAGTGACGAAGAGGGAGCACCGCGGCGGAAGCACGGCGATACAGAGGTGGCGGAAGCTCAGAACAGACGCGAAAGCTCAAAACTGACGGGAAAGCGAGGCGAGCAGACGCGTTTCGACGACCATGGGTGCAGTGCGGACGGCGGCGGTAGTGCGGTGGCGGTGACACAGCTTGAAGAAGAAAGTGGCATTGGAGGCTAGGTTTTGTTGAGAGAAGGAAGCAGATTCGGTGAGTGAGAGAGACAGAGAGAGAGTCAAGGTCAGGGAGGCGTCTTTTATTTATTTTTTTTTTTTTGTTGGAAAGTGAAAACCGGCCGGGCCTTGGTTCGGTCCGACCGTCCGGTTCCCGGCTGGTTCAGCAGTTTATTAACGGTTTTTAAATTAGCGGTTTTTAGATACTAACCGAACCGTGATTGTTGCCGGTTCACGGTTAGACCGGTCAGACCGGCCGGTCCGGTCCGGTTTTCAAAACCTTGATTAGGACCATAAAATATCTAAAAGATCCACATGGTAGATGAATAGGTCCACATATATCACCTTGAATCCTTTCTAGGAATTCAGGGGACTCAAATCCAATCTTTACTAGTGATGGCCTTAAAATTAACTTCCGTTGAGAACATGCAACACAACAAAATTCACTAGTTTTAAGAATCTTCTGGTTCTTTAGTGAATGTCCATGAGAGTTTTTAATAATTCTCCTCATCATGGTTGTTCCTGGATGACCCAATCTATCATGCCAAGTTATGAATTCATTTGGGCTAGTAAACTTTTGGTTTACAATGGCGTGTGATTCAATTGCACTAATCTTGGTGTAATATAGCCCAGATGAAAGTGAGGGTAATTTTTCTAATATAACTTTCTTATTTGAATCATGAGTTGTGATACATAAATACTCATGATTTCCCTCATTCATTGTCTCAACATGATATCCATTTCGGCAAATATTTTTGAAACTCAACAAGTTCCTCAGGGACTTGGTAGATAATAATACATTATTTATTATAAATTTTGTTCCTCCATGAAACAAAATTATAGCTCTTCTGGAGCCTTCTATCACATTGCCTGAGCCAATAATAGTATTAGCATATTCCTCTTTTGGCACAAGATGGGTAAAATATATATCATTTTTGAGAATGGTGTGCGAACTTGCACTATTCGCAAGGCATACATCTTCATTATATATCCTTGCCATTTTCTTCAAAGACAAATAATAATAATAAAATGAGTAGTATGCACAGTTAAATTGAATACTTGATTGGAATTATTTTTCTAAAAAATACTGTACATAAAAATAATGTCATATACTGAAATTTTATTTTAAAATTTGACTCATTTAATGATTTTAAATTCATGAACATTAATATTTCATTATTTATATACATCACATTTGAAACTTAAATACATAAAAAATAAAACTTAACAATAAGTTATTTACATTATTTATTTACATGGATACATAACAATTCCACATTTTAAACTATTCCATCATTGATCAAATGACCAATATTTCCTTCAAGATCCTTAAAGAAATCAGATACATCATAATGAGTGGTGGAATTTTCAGCATCATTCGAAACAAAATTTGTTTCCTTTCCTTTGTCATCCTTTTTCAAAGATGCTTGGTAAAGATCGACTAGGTGCCTTGGGGTACGACAGGTACGTGACCAATGGCCCTTTCCACCACAACAAAAATACTTATCCTCTGTTGATTTATTCTGCCTAATATTTCTTTCGTGAGATCTTCTCTTTTGAATATAATTCATTTTCCTTCTATAATTTTTTTTGTTATTAAAACCTTGCCATTTACCTCTTCTGGGGTAATTTGCCGCATTTACTTCAGGAAATGGGGCAGCGCCAGCTGGGTGCGCTTCATGATTTTTTAAGAGCAACTCATTGTTGCGTTCAGCAAAACAAGAAGGCAAGAAATTAATTCAGAATATTTTTTAAACCCTTTTTCTCGATATTGCTGCTGCAGGAGCACATTCCTGGCATGGAAGGTCGAGAAAGTTTTCTCCAACATATCATTGTCAGTTATCTTTTCTCCACATAATTTCATTCGTGAGGTGATTCAAAACATTGCAGAATTATATTCATTTATGGATTTAAAATCCTGTAAACGCAAGTGCGTCCACTCATATCGAACTTGAAGAAGTATCACCGTTTTTTGATGATTATACCTTTCTTCAAGGTCTTTCCAAAGATCTGCAAGATCTTTTAATGTGAGATATTCATTTTTCAATCCTTCGTCAAGATGACGACGAAGAAAAATCATGGCTTTGGCTTTATCCTTTTGGGATGCATTATTTTCAGCYTTAATGGTATCTCCAAGATCCATTGAATCAAGATGAATTTCAGCATCTAGTATCCATGATAAATAATTATTTCCAAATATATCAAGAACATTGAATTCAAGATGAGAGAGTTTCGACATAATGAAAATTTGTTACCTGCGTCTTCTTAAAAATTTGATCAGAATCTTGTGCTGATAACGTGTTGTGAAAATAAATAAAGAATATACAATAGAGAAATATAAATATGCTCTTATATCACTATAATATAAATAATTTATCTATTTACTAATATTATAAATATTATAGTTTAAACAAAAGATAAAGAGAGAGAGAATTTATTAGCAGTGTGTAAAGAGAAGAATATTATAGTAAAAGAGAGAGAATGAAATGTTTTTATTGCTGTGTCGTAACATTTCTAAGATTGCTTCTCTATATATAGGCATATGAAGTTTGCTTTTCAACTTCATTCAATATTGGAAATAAAAATCAACCGCCCATATTAATGGGCATTCAATTTAATTTTATCACAACATAAATTATTTATACCTATATATTGCTAGTAACTTTCAATATTAATCCAAATATGAGGACTTGCCTTAGCTTAAAACACTGAAGTGGTTCAAGAAATATAAGTGCTAGAGTGAAAATTAAACTTTATCTAAATTCAAATATAATTGAACTAAAAACAGAAACATCAATCTCCAAAACCTTTTACTATATACAACATCATCGGGGAGCTCCCTCTGATTAATACCTAGGATTTAGGAAGTAACAAACAATGCTAGTGAGCATTCTTCCCTTTTAAAGAAGAGAAATGTCTGAATCCATGTGCATGCTTCCCTGTAGCAGAGGCAGAACAAGAGGAATTCGATTCGGTAAGCATATAACCGGGCTTGCTTGACCCTATTGAAGAGTTCACAGAAAAGCAGCCTTCAGTGTCTGAAAGACACGGTGTGGASCGACAGTTAGGCGATGAAAACTCGACATTCACTTCTTGAATCTCGGAAGGAACACTACATCTAGATGCCTCAGCCTGTTCAATTTCATTCGAGTTACTGGACACATTAGAATTCGACCAGCCRKGACTTGGTTTAACCAACATGTCATTCGTTTGAAGCCTTTTACCGAGATGAGATATAGGTATCTCAATATGAGGACACAGAGCTTGCAGGTGCCTACCAAGAGTATACAAAGTCTCTTGACATTCTGCCAGCTTTTTCTCTGCTGCTGCTAGCTCCATATCCTGATGCCATGAACATATCAAAGATAAATTCAAAGGAATTGGTAGCATCAAAGCAAYGGTGTTTCTGAGAATAAGGACACGTCATGTCCACAKTGTTTAATGTTGAGTAATGTGAATATTTGAGATAAAAAGCAAATCAATCATAATATTTCAAAAATGTGCTGCAAGTTGCAATCAAACTTCAAGTTAGGAGAGTATGAGTACTACTATTTATTGATATAGAAAAGAATGCAATATTGACTTTGACTGCAGGTACTTTGACATGTACATACCTTCCCAGTAGTCATGCCATTATCTGCTCCCAAATTGGATCCACAAACTAAGCACTTGTCCCTTCATGTGAAAAAGACGATGGAAGTTCAACTCAAGATAGTTTACACACAATAGAAACTACATGCTAAACTTACAGGGGAATTACTGTATTACATTAYTYATTAGATTGCATGTAATTTTTTACTGGATTAAGGTTCAAGGGATCAGAATTAACCTTTGCATTTTCTCTTCAATGGCTCTGTGCCTCACCAAGGCATCATCATKACATTTCTTTTGCTCCACAAGGTCATTCTTTAGCTCCTCTATATTTTCTTGCAGAATCTTATTTTGAGCTTCTAAATATTCTGCATGCATTTGAAGTGACTTATAGGATTCTGTCATACACTTCAGCTGAATCTCAGCCAAGTTGTATGATTTATGAGATGAAGCCAATTGTTCTTTCAGTTCAGCAAGAAGCTGCTCCTTTTCCTGGAACATCAGCTTTGTTTCCTTWAGATCTTGCATGTGTTCAGCATGTTTGGATGCCTTGTCATTTTTCTCTGGAATATAATCAGTCTCTTCAACTTTAGAAGCTTTATCTGATTGTTTATCTGTTCCATCAGAGTCACTAACTTTGCTAGTAATGCCAAGAGCTACATTGCTATTGTCCGATAAACATGCCATTTTCTCCACTTCCAGAAAGTCATTCATCAGTTCTATGATAGTTTCACTCTTTTCTTTCTCAAATTTACCAACACTTGTAACTCTCTTGATTTCAGAAAGGTCACAAGTTGAGGCTGCACTTGACTCAACAGGACTTTCTGGCTCCTCATGGCCGTCATCAGAGATAGAAGCGAGGCTTGGTATTTTGTTGGAAATTCTATTTGATGAGTTTCCAAAATTGATTGCCAAATTTGATTTTTCAGCAACGTTTTCTAAGTGAAAAAACTGTATCTCTGCTTCTAAGGTCTTTAGTCTGCCAACTGTTTTGGCATACAAGTTTCTTGAAGCCTGCAATTCAGCATTACTTGTGGCCAAAGCTTCTTTCAATGTCTTTGTTTCTTCTTCCAATGCCTCCAACTTTTTGGCAAGAAACTCAGATTCTTGCATGCCATCAGCTTTTAAACAAGTTTTCCTATGGTAGGGTGTGCTGATAACTTGTTGCGGAATCCCCACTTCTAWCTTCATTTGAGCCAATGCGGCCAGTCCAGGTAACTTCCTTCGCAGCAGACCACGGAGTCTTTGGCATTCAGTTTCTATCTTGGCAATGTTCCTAACATCCTCTGCATGTTTTYTGCTTGCCACTTCTGCTGATCTCATAATCATATTCTTCTCTTCGTTTCGGATATCCAGCTCCTTGGAAATCACATGTAACTCATACTTCAGTGAAGCTATTTCCTTTTCACATGACTGAACATTCTTCTTTAGAAACTCTACTTCAGCCTCAGCTTCAGATTTTTCTTCTTTCAGTCTCGCTATTTTATTCGAACTGTCTTGCAGGGATCTAAGAAGAGCAGCATTTTCACTAGCCTCACRACGAAGTCCTTGCTCCAATTTATCTATTTTCACTTCAAACTCTGACTTAACTTTTTCCCACTGCTGGGATTTCATAAGGATCAAGTCTTGCAGTTTMTGCTCACTATCTTCCTTAACAGTTCTTATCTWCTTCATGCATTCTTTTAGAGCACCATCCAAGTGAGATGCTCTATCCTCAACAGCAAGCTTTGAGATAGTGACAGATTCAAGTTGACATCTTAATGAAGCTACTTCAGCATCAGCTTTTTCCCACCCTAAAATGCATAGAATGTTGAATAAATCCTTTTTATTATAAAATGAATGGTTTTTAGTCGTTTCAACCGCTAAAGCTGAAAATTTTATATTTATTAAAAATTATTACCTGAGACCGCTTCCTCGGCAACTGTTGCATGCTGTTTAACTAAATTATCTTTGCTATTTAATTCTGAATAAGCTGTTGTTAGCTTGTCTTCCAAAGCCTTTACTTGATCCTCCAATGCACACATATGTGTGTATGACTCCATTGATATTTGAACATAGTTCTTATTCTTGCCACTGTCCTGCTTTAAAAAAAAAAGGGGACAAACACTGTAAAAACATGTTCATATTATGGATGATAAGCCAATTAGCTAGTGTCTACTTATGAAATAAAAGTGAATGACCTCATCTTCAAGATTTGCCACAGAAGACAATGTAAAACTAACAGGTTCTGCTTCAGAACCTGGCTTCTCAGCAATTTTRGATTTGTCAGATGATTTTTTCTTCCAGAGCCAGCCCCGCCGGTCCATCTCAGATTTCCAACCTGACTCACAACATGCTCAAATTGAGTGCTAACGCATATTGTATGCATGAATGAACTTAAGTCATTACCTATTTCACATTTTACTATCATAAAATCTAATCAAACCAAAGAAAGTAGCAATAGTTAAACTGTATAATATAAATTCTTGTCACTACTACAGATTATAAATCTTTTACAATAACTAAATTTATCTAACCATTTTTTCATAGTTAACGTCAACGAGGTCACAGTAGAATGGCAGAGTGCCATAATGGTCATGGCAACTCCTATTAGAAAAAAAAAAAAGAAAAAAAGACCTAATTTGATAAATGCATGTGATAAATGTATCAGCGACTGATTCTATGGTTAGATCACATGAGAGATAACCAAACTGATGCTTCAAATGATATAAAAATTACTCAAAAATCTTGTAATATAAAAATTTCATAAAATAAAATTTCGTTCCAACTTATTGAAAACATGGCAAGGAGAAATGAATAGAGAATAAGAATGTAATAGTAGGACTTACTACGGAAGAATTTAATAGAGTAGAAGAGAGAGTGTAGCTTGAGTAATGTTATGGAGGGGGGTCGGATTTTAATGGCTGGCTGGTTTTTGCTTCTTCAAAGTGTGAAAAAGAGAAGAGGAGCGTGAAGCGGTCCCTGTTTGAAACGCTCCTGCGGCTCCACCTCACTACAAAAACAAATTTTCAAAACTTTAACTAAACAACAAAGCTCCACTATATTACAAACAAAAAGCTCCACTACATTACAAACAAAGCAATTTCGTATTTCAATGGTACAAAATATTCTTTTGTTTTTATTTTTTCCCCTTATTTCACTTTGTCGTTTTGTTTCTTTTCCTTCGTTCATTGGTGTCGTTTATGCGGCTTGAAACAGTGGAATTGGAATTGGAATTGGAACTGGAACATTACATGTATGATCCCAATTCCCCGTCCTTGTAGCTGGCTGTTGTATGGCCCATACATGCAAAGTAAGTTGAAAACCTAAAACAAATCAATGGCAGGACCAAAAGCAAACAAAAACAAACAAATTTAATGAGGAGCGAAAAATAATGTTTTAACTATTTTCTCCAACAACAACAGATATTCTATTCTCTGCAAAAGCGTACTGCCCAATTATGTAGTTCATTATTGCATCGCTGACTCACAAAATTTTTGGGCTTACTCACAAAATACACATATGATTAGGCTTACTCAAAATTTTTGGGCTTAAGAGTCTAGCCCAATAGCATTTCAATAAAACTATTAGGCTACACCAACCCATTTAACAATTTTGGACTTTATAGTTAATGGCAAAAGTACTATATAAAAACCACACAAGAAACCCTAATTCACCTTCGATCTTCCTTAGCCGCAGATACAGAGAGGAGGAGAGAGAGATTCTCCGTCATGGGTAGAGTCATCCGCGCACAGCGTAAGGGTGCTGGGTCTGTCTTCAAGTCTCACACCCATCACCGCAAGGGCGCCGCCAGGTTCCGCAGCCTCGACTTCGGCGAGCGCAACGGTTACCTCAAGGGTGTGGTGACCGACATCATCCACGACCCCGGCCGCGGTGCCCCACTCGCCAAGGTCACTTTCCGCCACCCATTCAGGTACAAGAAGCAGACGGAGCTGTTCGTTGCTGCTGAAGGTATCTACACCGGCCAGTTCATCTACTGCGGGAAGAAGGCCACACTCGTGGTCGGAAATGTTTTGCCACTCAGATCCATCCCTGAAGGAGCTGTCATTTGCAACGTCGAGCACCACGTTGGTGACCGCGGTGTCTTTGCTAGGGCATCTGGTGATTACGCCATTGTTATCAGCCACAACCCCGATAATGACACTTCTAGGTATTTGTTCTCAACCACCATTCGATATATAATTGGGATTTTACGTTATTTTTCTGGTTCTAGGTATTAACTATAATATCATTTTATAGCTTTTTTTTAGCTATATCTCAAAACCAGTGATTGTTTGGAAATGCTTGTACAAATGTTAAAATTCTAAGTTAAACCCTGATGATGCTAACATATTTATTTGTTGTGTTACCTATGCATTTTAGTATAGTTATTTGAAAGGTAGAAATGGATTTTGGTGTATTTGAGTTGTAGCATTAATCGACTTGTTAATTGGAGGCTGAGTTAAATCATGGTCCATTAGAAGTGGTTATATGTGTTTTTCATTTTTGTTTGTAGGATCAAGCTCCCATCTGGTTCAAAGAAGATTGTGCCAAGTGGATGCAGGGCCATGATTGGACAAGTTGCGGGTGGTGGAAGAACTGAGAAGCCACTCCTCAAGGCTGGTAATGCTTACCACAAATTCAGGGTCAAGAGGAACTGCTGGCCCAAGGTTCGTGGTGTTGCTATGAATCCAGTTGAGCATCCCCACGGAGGAGGTAACCATCAACACATTGGTCATGCCAGTACTGTTAGGCGTGATGCTCCGCCCGGCCAAAAGGTTGGTCTCATTGCTGCAAGGAGGACCGGTCGTCTTAGGGGTCAAGCTGCCGCAACTGCTGCTAAGGCTGATAAGACTACTTGAAGACAATTTTAGGACTTTCTTTGATTGCAACTTTCCAAATTTTGTTTCTTTCATAGTTTATGTTAAACTGTTTGGGTGCTATTTTGAGAACCATTTCCCCCATAAATATGAAGCTTTTAATTGACATTATTTTATTTTTGTTTGAGAGATATTCATTCGTGTTTATTGTTTTTACTATGCGATTTCAGTTAGATGTTAAATCTTAAATTACATGTCACTTGATATCTACATGTTAAATTGTTGGCTGCTTTGCTTACTTGATATGTTAGAGATTGTACAAGCATGTATATTATGTCATGGACTTGCTTAAAGTTTAGGGATATTCGGAGTTTTACCCTTATTAAATGCAATTATTGTGTTTAGGAACATATCAGTCGGGATTAAAATGAAAAGGCTACCCAATATGATAGGAATTGTAGTCGGTCTGGAGAAGAAATTTGTTCTCACTTGACTCTTTTGCTTCCAGAAAAAATAATCAAACACATTAAATTGGTTTTCTCGTCTCTAGCATCTGCGAAAAAAAGGGGATGCCCCATAGTTTGTGGTAGTCTAGTTAGGGGTGTCAAAATATGTTAAATTAAAGGCTTTTTACTAAATACAAAAGATCTTTAGTTATTAATAGATAATTTATTTACAAAAGATCTTTAGTTATTGATAGATAATTTATTTTTTTGGTGATCCCCAGCTTAAAAATTAGTAGGGTATATCGGATAATTTATTACATTTGCGGATCGGATATCGGATATATCCGCATAATTAAACCTTTTATTTTTAATCATATTTCTATGTAAAAGAATTCGATAAAAATATTTCTTTTATACTTTTAAACTTATTTATTCCTAAAATATTTTTAATCAAACTCTCTCTAAATAACAAAAATAAAATAATATAATATATGAATAATAATTACTAACTAAAACATACAACCAAGTAAATATAATACCAAACATATATATATTTATTTATTTTTTAATTATTATAGTGCGGATCCGTGGATCGGATACGCGGATCCGCAGATCGGATATGCGGATGTAGAGCCGATATCCGCGATCCGATCCGCAAAGGGTGCCGATAAGATCCGATCAATTTGCGGATCGGATCGTATCCACAATTTTCGGATCGGATGCGGATATTTACCGCGAATCTGCGGATACGATCCGATCCATAGACACTCCTAAAAACTAGTATAAATAAAGTTGAATTTACTGAGTTGAATTTGTATAGAAATTTCAACTTGTAAATAGAGTTAGAATTAATCTAAATTTTATCCTTTCCATTGTCACCTACTCACCTGTAAGTCATCCTTCCATGTAATCAATTGTTAATGATAAAGACCATTGGTGTTTAATTGTTGCAAGTGTGCTGCAGAACTCGTACAAAAGGTTTTGAATAAAAAATATTGAGCAACTAAGAACCAATAACCGAATTAGTGAATATTCTTCAATCTACATTTTTTTTTATTTATTAAAAAAATCAACATATTGAAATCTCTTACTGCTCACTCTATATTTTTCGGGATTTAGATCCTCTAAATTTTGAATTTCACTTTAAAGAATAAAGTGTGATTTTTTATCTTTTATTTCATAAGTAGGATCAAGAGGAAAATATGAGAAAAAAACAATTCAAGAGTGAAAAATCACACTTTACCCTCTACAATAAAAATAAAAAATTTAGAGAATCCAAATTCATGTTTTTCGTACTAAACCTGGAAAGTAAACCGTACCAAGTGTGGGGAATTGATTTAGTTATGTAAATCGAGGAGTTAATACTTAATTTGACTCCTAAAATTTGTAGTTGTAATTTGTATTAGTCTTTGAACTGATTTTTGTTAACGACGTATTAATTTGATACATTAACTTGTTGGCATTTGGATTTTTCACTCAGGTTCCATGTGATCGAGACCTATTAGAGTTTTTAGAAGTTGCTCCAGAGTTCCAAAATTTTCAAATTGAACTTGTTATTATCATCTTCTTGAAAATGTTGGGAGTCCGTCAAATTTATAAGAGGTCAAGTAGATCTCAATCACGTGAAACCTAAGAGAGGAGTCCAAATCTTAACAAATTAATGTACAAAATCAATATATCATTACTTATTAGAATTAGTTCAAAGACTAATGCAAGTTATTATTGTACATTTTAAAATTTAATTGAGTTAATTATAATTTTAGGGATCAATTCGAATTCAACCTCAAATTTTAGTTGTCAAATTGAATATTAACTCGTAAATCGACAATATTTATAATATATTTGCACAATAATACTAAATGAAATTATCTTTAATATGGCTAATCTTTTTCCTTAATCTCTTAAATATTCAAAACATGGTGAATTTATTTTTTAGAGTGTTATGTATTTTATTCAAAAATGTATTCTCATTCTTTTTTTTTTAGTAAAATGTAAATTATTATTTTTCAAAAATTATTTTTTTTTCTTCTAATCAAACTAACAACAATAGAAAATTAACATTGCCATTCATATTTTCATAATAATATTATTATTTTTATAATTTATAAAAATATCTAATACAAAAAAATAATGCGTGAAATGACATTATCAAAAATTAAAATAATAATATCATTATTAAAAATTCAACTTACTTGCTTTAAATTAAAAATGATTTCACAAAAAAAGTATAAAATACATAAAAATACAGTATAAAACATTTTATAAAATTGTACAATTATATTTATTTATTTTTTTTAATGATCATTCACACTATCAATATATTAAAATAAAATTTTATTAAATATATATTAAAATATAAAATACATACTAAAAATATATACAAATATTTATTTATATATATATATATATATTTTAGTGACTTACAAATACTTATATATAAATATTAATGATTGATTTTAGTGATTAATTTTAGGGGGTAAATAACATTCTTGCTATCTTAATACTTTGAAGAGTTTAGAGGCAGACATATTTTGGTAAAAAAGTTAAAAATCCCTAAATCCATTGGATCAATAGATGTGGACCGCACGATGGAGTTGTAACGAACGTCACAGATGCTCACAATGAACAGGCATWTTCGATTGGGGAACACATTATCTCTTCCTCACTACTTTCCTTTTCGTGAAGCCCWAACCAACCACTCTATAAATAGCTGAAGCTTCCGCACTCGCGATTCTGATTCGGAGCCCTTTCACTCACACATCTCTTCTCACTCTCTCTGGAATTCCGGCGAAGATAGAGTCCGATCGGAAGAGGAAGAAGTCTCCGGTGGTGCCGGCGGAGCAGAAGGAGAAGCATAAGCAGCATCTGAAGAAGRCGAAGAAGATGTCGTCGTCTAGCAACAGGCACGGTGGTGATGGAGGTGAGGTTAGGGCATCGCACATACTGGTGAAGCACCAAGGTTCGAGGCGCAAGGCGTCGTGGAAGGATCCAGAAGGCCAGGTCATCAAAAACACCACCAGAGACAGCGCCGTCTCTCAGCTAAAGGCCTTCCGTGACGACATCGTTTCTGGCAAAGCCAAGTTTGAGGACATCGCCTCTCGCTTCTCCGATTGCAGCTCTGCYAAGCGCGWCGGVGATCTCGGTCAGTCCCTCTCTTCTTCGTATAATTCCAAATTTAACCGGGAAAATATCTATTTATTTAGTAGAGGAAATGAAAAGCGTTGTTAACATTTTCTATTATGTTTAGATCTTGCTTGAGTAATTAGGTATCATTATAAATTGTCGTTGTTCACTCTGCAATTTGTTATTTGTAATCATATTAGGGATTAGCTCTAAGATGGATGAATAATTGGATACCATAGGAATGTGTGGTCTCAGACGATGGAATCGTTCCTCTCAAAATAAAGATATAGGCTAGAATGTATGCTTATATCAATAGAGCTTTCACGTCTGCGTATAGAATCGTTCATGTTTTTGCCCCCTTCCATTCCGTTCTTACTATATCATGGGCAGTTGGGTTGGAATCCATGTGATGGTTCGAGAGTGGTTGCAAATATTCTTCGATTCCATCTTCGGCCTTGTGTTAGAAATGTCCCGCGGGACTGAGTTAGTGGTCGAGTCATTTTTGGTAACTGACACAAGTCGCATTAGTCTCAATAAATATGTTACCATTCATAGTGAAGGTTGGAAAATTACATAAGAGATAGGAAATTCCACACGCCGAAGACGCTAAATGGTAGAACCGTGGAGGGGGGGAGGGGGGGAGTTGTCTAGTCTTAGCTTTTTTTTACCTTATCTAAGGTTCTATGAACCGTGGATGCTCCTATTTTGCTCCCTTAATTTTTGTCTTAATACTTGCTCTTGATTTGCGGGGACTTTAGTATCCAGTGGTACCCGAAGCCTTCCCCTGTGAGAATTGAATCTCTTCTGATCTTGAGCGTTTTATTTCGATTACTCTTGTATACAGCGGGCTCTGGCATTCCATTGTATGAATTTTTTGCCATGTGTGGTTAGTGGTTACTACTGAGAAACAAAGTCAGCTCAAAATGTCATGCCATTGGTCTAACTATTTTGAATTTCGTAGCTGATTGTAACTAATTTGAAGTACTGTGCAAGAGGCATGGTTTGCTTGTTTGATTGTTGATGTTTTAACGGAACCTCAGACTTAAACTTCTAAAGTTTTTCGTTCACACCTACACGCATACAGAAGCTCACCTTTGTGTCTCTCTCCAGCAGACTTCCATAAATGGAGAATTCTTTTTTAAACTCTTTTACTTGTGTTGAATTTAGAATAAAATCAGTCTGATTTTCACCTGTCAAAGTAATATGTTCTATCTTCTCTCTACATGGGGAATATCGAACCCCCCTAATGGAACAAAGCTAAGCTGTTAGTGTTCTCTAATCTCTACAAAGTGTGATTATGATATGATTTCTTGTCATTGTACAGAACACAGACTAAAAGAGTTTATATATGACAACAGTGCAGTAGTTCTTTGACTGTTAATTATGACTAACTGTCGATAAAACATATATTGCTAGAATTCAATTTACAAAGCCTGTGGTTGAATGATCTTTAAATTGCGTAAATTTGTCAAGTATGTATTATGCGGTAGTTATTGTTACCTGTTTTCAATTTTTCATGATTACATATCTGATATCCCCATCCCTGACCATCTTCTATTTCCATGTTTTAGACTTGGATCCTTCTGTCAATATTTGCATTTGTATCTAATTTTGCAAATCTGAGAGAATCAATYGATTTCTTGGAAGCAGGTCCTTTTGGCCGTGGCCAGATGCAGAAGCCTTTTGAAGAAGCAACTTACGCTCTGAAAGTTGGTGAGATAAGCGACATAGTGGATACTGAYAGTGGAGTTCACATAATCATGAGAACAGGTTGATTACTGCAGGACCATGGAGTAATTTTGTGTTGCTCCTCCTGCTTGGAGAGAACAGATTACATCTTTTTTTAGATTGGTGCGAGTATTGTTCATCTGGATSTTTCTTAACCGAATATTTTAGACATGGCATARCCGTRACCTTGGATGATTGATGCTTTATTGTTTTCTCTATAATTGGAAGTTGTATGCGTAACTTTGAATGGTTGAATGCTGACATATGACATTTGCACTCTCTATTATGTACAAGTATAATATAATATAACAAAAATTCCCATTGCAATTTCAGCATGATTGAATGGATTTGAATGTTAGTTTAAATTATTCTTCGTTTTTTTCTTTTTGCACCAACTTTTTGACGAGTTTATTAGGTTTTTATTTTTATTTCTTCGGAAAATAATAAATTTCACAGTAAGTACAAGTGCTCTTGCCACAAGTAACAAATGAATATGCAATCAAATATGTATTTTCTAATTTCTTAACAAATATAATATATTTATAAAATTTTTAGATTTTGAATGATAATTTTTAAAATAATACTATAAATTCAAGTTTTTTTTTATGAATTAAATTTAACTAAGTTAAACAATAAAATTTAAAATAATGTTAGTTATAATTAATTTTTATTTTATTAGACTAATTTAGTTAAATTTGGTTAACAAAAAAATTTGAATGTATAGTATTATTCTATTTTTTTATTACTTTCTTAATAAGTGTCCTAATTATTCTTAGGTGAAAGAATAAGTGTTTTTAGCCTTATCCGTAACCGTAATCATCACAATTAGTTGCATAGAGTATTTTTGTTAACCTCCGCGCGGGCGCCCGTGCACGTGCACGAAATTAAAACTGCTGAATGCATGGAATATCAACGCTTGCTATTTTGAAGTAACTTAAACCTCTCTGTAAAATATATATTGTTGGTTAAAGATGGAAGTAGCAAAATTGTGCTTAAAGCGTAATACGAAATCCGACTTATTTTGTAATGCGCATTGAGTTGTATTTCGAACTGTGTAGAACGACGGATAATTTTCTTTCAGTAGCGAAAAAAAATCAGTGACATGATTGATGCAATGTTAAGGGGTAGCAACTTTTGTGATTAGTAATCATTAAATAGCTATCAATGATGATTTAATGGTGTGAGATTAATTACATGCTAGCTAAAATTCAATAAGATTACTGGCCCAGACTTTTTCTTGATCAATCTCTTGGCTTGTTTTCTTTCTCATCAAAACCACGCTGACGCTTCCCTTTTCATCCAAGCCGAAAGTATTCACGTGGTCTCGAACTACGGCGGACCATTTAGGCTGAGGACTGCGTACGTACCGTTGTAATACTTGTTACAACCGACTGCTACTTTCTCGAGATCTAGATGTGGTTGATGTGCTATCATAAGATCGGTGTTCCAAAGCTTTTTTGGAAAGTTATCAGGTGTACGTACTGAAAATACTGGTATTTCAGTTGTTTTAATCCGTTGATTTTAATTAATATATGTTATATATACTTTTTATAATTCAGATCAACAATTAAAATAACTGGAACACGGTATTTTTGATATACCTAAAACTCTTCCAGCTTTCATTTCATGGAATCCACGGAGACAATAATAACGTTTGCTTTGGATTCTACATCGTTGCACGCAATAGACATTGTGGACTGTGGAGTCTAAGGGCGGAGCTAAAAATTTTTTTGAGAGAGGACAACATAAAAAATATAAATTAAGAAGAAAAAAAAATTAAAAATTAAAAATTAAAAGGAGACCAAACTTAAAAATTAGAGACTTATATATATAAATTATTAATTTTGGGAGCATTGCCGCCTTCCCTCTCACATTGACGTGTGGTGCAAAGCCTGATGTTAGAAGCCACTATCACCAAAATAGATTCGTGTAGAGCTTTCTGTTATGAGTTTTGAACTTTGTTGCATGCTTGTATACATTATTTTCATATTGCTGGGAGCCACTCTATAGTATTTTATCATTTCTTATAATAGGGATATTATAATTATTTTTTTATAAAAAAATATTAATTTACACTGGTTCAAAATTTAGTTTATCAAAATTTTAGTTAAATTAATTTGTCTGATATAATTTTGACAAAAATAATACAATTTAATCAGTTATATGTATTGAATTTTAATTATTAAAAAATATCTTAAAAAAAGACATTTTAAACATCTTTATTTGAGTGATTCTCTTTCATATTTTATATCAACTTTAAACAATAAAAATAAGAGTTTAATTTTGATGCACTAATAGTGTAAAACGTTTTACATTATAATCGTTCTCTTAGATGACCGTTTATGCGATGAATATAAAAAATAATTATTTTTACTAACATGACATTATATAATTGAATACACATATAAAAGAGTTTTACACTAACAGTGTATCAAAATTAAAATCTAAAAATAACTCACATTACTGATATTATAACATGAATAAAATAGATTAAAACTTTTATTTTTCTAAAAATTACCTAAGAAATCTTGAAGCTAGAATAAAATTTTATAAATATGATTTCTAAAATGTAAGTCCATGAGCCAAAAAATATTGAAAGAAGACAAATTTATAAAACAAACCAAAAAATATGTTAAAATAATTGATAAAACAAAAATAATGAAAGTATATCTCTTTTAGTATAATCTAATCTATTTTATTTTAAAAAATTATCTAAATAATATATTAAGTAAATAAAAATAAATAAAAAAAAAAAAAAAAAAAAAAAAAAAAAAAAAAAAAATTATTTCTTAAAATAAATAAAAATGCATAATTTAATTAGTATGTATATTATATTAATTAATTTTTTTAATATAAAAAATCACATTTTTGTATTTTTTATTTATAAAATTTTCTAATATATATTTTACAAATAATTAAATATTTAAATAAAAATAAATTCCAAAAAAAAAAAAAAAATATTTATGATTATTATTATTGTTTCTATTGGTTTTTTAGAATTTTTTTTGTTTTTCCACGTGTACTCCCTAGTTTGACGGGTCAAAATGATTAATTCGTCTAAGTTACTAAACTTTTATTTTAAGAAATTCGTTGCTGGTTAATAGATTACTGTCTACAAGTTGAAATTTATCAATCAACAACACTACTTTAAGCAAATTAGTAGCTAATTACTTTAGGACTAACCCAACTTATTTATTTTTTTAGATATTTTATTGTTCTTTAATCAGGATTTATTTAAGGAATTTTTGTTTTCTCTTTTGTTCATGATGCATAAATTTTTATATATTTGTCAACTTTTAGGTTAATTAATTTTCAGTTTTTAAAAAAAAAAAAAAAAAAAAAAAAAACAAAGAAAAAACTAAAAAACATGCATTTTCCTTTTAGCCATGCTTAGCCATTGTTTGTTGAGCCACCAAAGACATCACCTAATTAAACCTCTCTGTAAAATATATATTGTTGGGTTAAAGATGGAATCATAGTAGCAAAATTGTGCTTTAAAGCGTAATACGAAATCCGACTTATTTTGTCATGCGCATTGAGTTGTATTTCGAACTGTGTAGAACGACGGATAATTTTCGTGGAAAATCAGTACTATGATTCAAGTTAGGTAGACTTGTGTATCATTAAATAGCATCAAGTTAATGGTAGTTAAACAGTGAAAATTATGTTATGGCCCAATTTTCAACTTTGGCTTGTTTCTTTCTCAATAACCTACGCGACGCTCTTTTCATCAAGCTTCTGTGCACCAGAGCTTGATGCCGCCTGGTAAATCCGACTCCTGACGCATGCATGGCAACATTATGAACAATGTTGGCACTGCTACTCTTCTCGGAGATCTAGAGGGTGATGTGCTTATAAGACGTGTTAAAGCTTTATAGGTACGTACTGAAAATACTGGATAGTGTTTATCCTATTTTAAAATATATGTTTATCTTTTTCTCACATTAAATAACTGACCTATTTGTACCAAACTCAGTTCATCTAATCCACGGAGACAATAATAACGTTTGCTTTGGATTCTACATCGTTGCACGCAATAGACAGTACTGTGGGTGGGGAGCTAAAAATTTTTTGAGAGAGGACAACATAAAAATATATAATTAAGAAGAAAAAAAATAAATAAAAATTAAAGAGACATTTTTAAAACTAAAATTAGAGATTTATATATCAAATTATTAATTTTGGGGCATTGCCGCGCTTCCTCTCACTTGCGTGTGGTGCAAAGCCTGATGTTAGAAGCCACTATCAGCCAAAATAGACGTTTTAGAGCTTTTCTGCTTTATGAGTATTTTGAACTTTCTTTGTTGCCTTGCTTGTATACATTATTATCATATTACTGGAGCCACCATAGTATTTATCATATCTTAATATAGAGACTATTATAATATTATTTTCATAAAAAAAATATTAATTACACTGGATCAATAAAAACAAAATTTAGTATAAAATTTAGTTTAAATTAAATTCTGTCTATACTAATTTTACAAAAATAACACAATTTAATCATGTTATATGTAGTATTAAATTTTAATATTAAAAAAACATCTTAAAAAAAACATTTTTTTTTTTAAATCTTTTTGAGTAATTTCTTTCAATATTTTATATCACTTTAAACAATATAAACATAGAGTTTAAATTTTGATGCACTAGACATATGTAAAAATGTTTACGTACATTCATAATCTTTCTCTTGATGACCATGTTCTATCGATGAATATAAAAAATAATTATTTTTACTAACATGACATCTATATAATTGATACACATATAAAAAGAGTTTTACACTAACCAGGTCATCAAAATTAAAATCTAAAAAATATTTTTTTTTTTTATTTGTATTAGATAGGAGTNTTGTAGTCAATTTTAAAAAAGAATAAAATATGCTTTTAGGTTAAGATAACACCTAACTCCTTAAAATTAAAATGTTTCTATACAAGAATATATTAAAAAAGATGCTTTAGTCTTTTGTAATATTACTCAAAAAGATATTTTAATCTTTTTTTATAGCTAGTTGATTAAAAGGACAAGTTAAAATATACTTTTAAATTTAATTAATATCTGGGGATGAAAGTATAAAAAGATATAAATGATTGGGTTTAAATATAATTTATTTACTTATTAATGATATGACATTAAATTTTCACATGTTTAATCTTGAATGATGCTAACAAAGAAAGATAATTTTAACCCTTAATTAGTTAGGATATGAAAGAAACCACCATTAATTAAAAAGGTACTTCAGTTTTTATAAAATCAAATTCAAAATTCTTATCTGTTACAATTAAAAAAATTTAATCCTAAAAAGGCACTTTAACTATTTAAAAAAAATTAAAATATATAATTTTTATTAATACAATTAAAAGTTTTAATTATAAGAGGGTATTTTAGTATTTTTAAATAAATTCTAAAAAGTTACTTTGTTATTTTTAAAATGAACTAAAAAGTCTTTTTAAATATCAAATTCATTATATTTCTAATACAATCAAATATTATTAGTTAGTCCTATAATGAATTTTTAAAAGAATAAAATATCATTTTTGTATTTAACATTTAGACTAAATTTTAAAGTTTTTTCTAATGTTTAATTCGTTATTTGTATACCTAGCATTTGAAAATTGGCTAAATGTTATCTTGACAAGGTGAACAAAAACGTTTGTGTGTACAACTCGGTTAGTAAAATTATAACAGAATTAACGACAAGAAAACATTGAGTCGATTTTAAAACATTAAGTATATAAATAGGACGATTTAAATATTAATGACAACTCCAACACTTGTTTCCGGTATTATGAACAAAAATAATATTTTACTCTTTATTTTTTTCAAAAATTGAACCCTAATTTTTTTAATTAAAGCTTGAATTCATAAAACTTTTTGAAAAAATATTTGTGTTTTTTAAAAATATAAACACTTCATTTCGTCTTTGATAAAATAAAAAAATAATGTGTTTGTAATTTAAAAAGTTGGAAATATTTTGAAAACACTTAACAAAAAAATTTTAAACTTTACTTACACTTATTAAAATTAAAAAATTTAATATAATTTTATTAATTAATATTTATTTTTTTTTATGTTTATATCCATTATAGTCTTTTCAAAATTTAAAAAACTATTGTACTAAATACAATTATTATTATTATTAAAAATTAATTTTAATTTAATTTTACCAAACATAAGTCCTGAAAAACTCTCTTTCAAAAAACATCTATGATAAACTACTAAAAAAGATAAAATTTTATCAAAGCAAACCTAAATTATAAGCTATTTGTCATATTGACTAATTCAATTTTTATTATTTTTAAACATTTAATAGATAAATAAATAAATCATATAATAGGTGCTATTTGCCTATTGGTACACTAGTGTAACATGATGTCATTTTCATCGAATGATGTTTTCAACTTTTCATTTACCATCTCCTTGTTAAAAAGTAGTTACCGGATTCATAGACTAGTTCAGTTGTTTTTTTTTTCTTTATTCACCGATCATTTTGAGAGTAAATAGCTAAGTTAGTACCTAATAAATTTTAGATTAAATATTTTAACTTTTTAACAATTTCTTATTACTAAAGCTTTTAATATAAATGAATAAATAAATTTTTAATAAATTTTATTATAAATCAGTTATATCTCAAAAAATATTATGATAGGACGAATTTTGATATTAATCCCCTTTAGGTTTATAAGTTAAAATTAAACTCTTATTCTCGTTCATTTTATATGGATAGATTCTTCAATTGATACAAGATTAAGGATTCAAAATCTCCAAAATTCTTAATTATCTGTTAAAATACATATCATTTTTCGGCATCAAATTATTTAGTCTTGTTCAATGCAAGAGATTAGTACTCTTTAAGAATTTTCATATTTCCCATAATTACTTATAATTTTAATAGTTTTAAATTGTTTAACTACATCTCATTATCAGTTCTGGGTTGGCACTTGGCAGATGGCTACCGTTCACGAAACATAGTCAACGGGTTTACCATCATAGCAAATGTAATGCAAAAGACAAAAGAAACCACCAATTTGTCAAACCCAAACCTCTGACCCGGTCAAACAAAAAACTACCAACCCAAGGTCCAAGTTCTCATTGTTCATGTAGAAGAATTCCCCAAAATAACTCTAGAAACCTATCACCAAAGGAAATTTAAAAAAAGAAATTGAAAAGATAAAAATGTCAAAAACTGATAAAACCTAACTATAACCCAATTTCCACTCTTCCCCCGTCCCCCTTTTGTCTGTGCAAGTTCACTGTACATGGTGAAACAAGAAAAAGGGTTTTTTTTTTTTTTTCATTTTGTGTTTATTAATCATTTGAAAAGCTGCTTTAGATTATATCCTCCCATTAACTTCTGTACCTAGTTTCATTCTTTTTGCATTTTGTGCCACTAGGTCATTACCAGCTCCCCACTGAGCTGAGATATCATGCTGATAGGGGCAATTTGCACCATTTCGGCAACCCCTTGAGCTGTTAAAGTATATGCAAGGTTTCTGGTTTTTGAATATCACTTCCCTTTGTTTAAGGTTATGTAWCATTTTAAAGTCTTGGAAATTATTATGACGGATACCTATTAGTGATTCTTGACCRTCTTGCTTATCTGCACCATGTTGCCTAATAAGGTTCTTATAATAGTTGGCATCCTTCACTGCAAAAGAAGAACCGGTGCTACTTGTTTGATAAGCCACTGTGGCAGCCGTTGMTCGCACCTGGTTYGCACCTGCATGCAAATTCACAGCAGTTGAATTCAAAGRCACTGTGCTCAATTCACTGGATGAATTCACACAAGGTAATGATGACGTGCGCTTTATACCAGATAACAGAGTTGTATCTTGAGGAGGAGGCTGGGGTTCTAAAGAGGGAAGTGCTCCATTCGTTACATGGTKASYRTT